>CM028357.1:44036483-44064483 GCA_016618105.1 Dendrobium huoshanense
AAACAAATCTTAAGAACGTCAAGTTAACAAACATTTAGTAAAGATCTTAGTTTGTCTATGATTTTATGACTTACTATTAAGACCTTATGAAAGATCATTAATTGCAAGCTATAATGCCTCAAAAAATGCACATATATATATATATATATATATATATATATATATATATATATATATATATATATATATATATATATATATATATATGTACAGGAAGATGAGAAGCTGATGAGTGACCTGGGCTTGAGGCTACAGAACGCTCAAATTCTTGGTCAAAGAAGGATTGTTTTTTATGTCATGATTGTATAAGATATATAATCAAAGTATAAATATTTTAGACAGAGAAACAATAATTACAAATTGTTCATATCCGTAATTATCGATAAACCAACCAGCAAAGATAAATATGTGAAACCACACAATAAAGCAGGACATCAATTTGGTTGCAAAGCACTCTGATTTGATGGATTTCTTTCTAGCAATCTAAAGCTTATTGAATTTTTGGGATTGCATCACTTCTCATATCTAAAAATAATAAAAGTAATTCGAGAGGATTTGAACCCTCCAAAGGATTGTTTCATTCTAGCGTGTTTTCAACTTCTTTCGACAATTAGGCAGATAAGTTAACAAGTTCAAAATAATCAATGAATTCTAGAAGTTGGAAGTTGAATGTCTGATTAACTCTTACAAACTAAGCTTTTTTGACAATATTTTCTTTTGGCGTCTTCTAAGCGAGCTAATGAATCTCAAATTAAAACAAATCCTATCCAATAAAATGAACCATTGATTTGAGGCCAATGTTGTAATAACAATTAAAATCTCTCTGTTAAGCAATTCCTGATATAAACATTCACCAATTTTGTGTCAAATCCAACACCAACATAAATTAGATTATATCTTAAGTGATGTATCTTGAAGATGTGTAATAACATAATTTGTTGCTATGAAAAAAATAAACGTAGCAACATTATAGTAAAAAAACTTTATAATATTTAGAAAATAACATAATTTGTTGCTTTGAAAAGAAAAAAAAAACGTAACTACATTATAGTAAATAACTTTATAATTTTCAGAAGGAAATCGTTTTCTTTGTTTTTTTTCTATCAGGAAGTACAATTGGGTCATGGGTGGGCTATATCATGTGACAATTATCAAGTTTAATGCCATACACACTAACATTCAGAATGTGTTGTTGATGTCTCTTTCTAGCAAGAATTTGTGAGCAACCAAACAAGAAGAAGAACATAACATAGTGAATTAAAGCAAGTTAAAAAAATGTTCTAAGTGCACATAAAAGTACCTAAAACTTGAGATCCTTTGAAGCCGGAAGAGTAGATATCCAAGAACAAAGTGCAAATAACAAAAGGAGAACAGGTGACGAAAGCTTAAGTTCGTTTTTGATGATGCGAACCGTTTCCCAAGAATGGAGAGGGATAAAAGCTTAGACAATCACTTAGAGAGTTTAGAACCGTTTCTGAAGCATTCAACACTTTCATTGCAAGAAGAGGCGTTATAGAAGTTGAAGAGATCTAATCGAGAAGCCGATTGAGTGGTAGAGACCGAACGAAGCTAGGGTAAGTTATAGAGGAAACAGAAGTCTCGACAGTTACCGTAAGGAGCTTAACGAGAGAGAAAGAGTGGTAGAGACCGAACGATGTAAAGACCATAAGAAGATACGAACCGTAACGATGGAAAGCTAGGGCAAAGGAAGGTAGTGCCAGGCGGACTAAAGAAAGGTTAACGGAGGAATCCTCAGAGCCGTGAGCAGTAATAATGAAATAATGGCAGGATTAATTACCACAGCAAGCAAACGTACCTCAGGTAATTATAAGTAACATAGGAAATTAAAAAAAATACTAACTGCTAATTACGAGATTTAGAATTAAATGTTTGGCCATTAGGAAATTAAAAAAATAATAACTGCTAATTACGAGATTTAGAATTAAATGTTTGGCCATTACTAATTAAGCAGACCTTTAAGTAATTAATAAATGAATAATGTTAAATAAGCAGGTAACGTTAAAGAAGAAGGTAACGTTAAATTTCTAAATAATGGCATTAAATTGTGGCCAACATATTAGATTTATTTAAAAATAATAATAGTAATAAATGAATAAATAAATATTTTCAGATTAGATTTATTTAAAAATAATAGTAGTAATAAATGAATAAATAAATATTTTATAGGAAGTGATAAATGATAAAATTTGAAGAGTCATATATGAACGTTGTAGATTAATTTTTAATTTATAGATGAACGATCAAGATTTGCTATGGGTGAAGTCCCAAGCCACTTTTATATAGTAGTATAGATTTTTAATTTATAGATGAACGATCAAGATTTGCTATGGGTGAAGTTCCAAGCCACTTTTATATAGATAGTATAGATATAGATAGTATAGATTGGTGGGTCTCTTCTTTGTATCTCAAGACACATCATATGTGACCACTCAACTCTCAATTATTCTTCTTGTCCACAAAGGATAAAGACTCTTAATTATGCTTTAAATGTCTCAAATAGTTGGTTATTACAATCTTCTCACCCATGCTAAATGAATCTCTTTGAAGAGCAACACATGATTTTTCTATTTATTATAATTTCAAAATTACTAATTTCACATGCATACAAAAAAAAAGCATAAATACACATATTCTAAAAGAGATAAAGAATAAGGATATATTATATACATTACAAAATATTTACATCATAAAATGTTGATTTTATTTCACATTATTATTATTACAATATTGTAAAATTTTCAAATCAACTTTTTTGCATGTATTACATTTTCTTTTATAAGAGCATCTCTTAATATATCATATTAACCCTATAATTATTGAACGTGGAAGGAATGTTAGCTCTTTGAAAAAGGAATGTTAGCTCTTTGAAGTTTCTCAACACTTTAGTCAACTTGCACATTTAATTTAGTAGGGAACACATGTCTTTATCATATTCCACCTATCATTTTCCTCGAGTAATAGTGATGAATAGGCTCTATTGGAGGATTTCATCTCTATAAATGCCAAGTCACAAGCTCATCAAGAAGATAACAAATTCAAATGTTCTACCCTTTCTCTTTGAAGGACATCTATATAGCCTTATGAATATGTCATACCATACAACTCTTCCATTTTTATAGGCTAGCTCCATAATGAGCAAAGGTCATATGATTAAACCATTATAAATCATCTATATTATTGATTTTGTAACTTTTTTCTTGTCTCCTTAAGCTATAATGAAGTTGTTGAATTTTCTAACTTTATAGAAGGTTACCTATCACAGGATTACTTCGGCACAACAACACTTAACATTGGAGTTTTCTAATGAAATTGCAACCATTATTCCAAAAAGGCGCATCGATATTTAATAGTTGTTGCGGGCTGAGAAATTCACAGCGCCAAAGTGAAAAATTTTTTATGTCTAAGCAATGCGAGAAAATTCAGAGCACAAACATATAATAGAAATGACAGAGAAGCACGATAATTTTACATGAAAAATCCTGAAAAAAGAAAAAAAAATCATGAGGTATTGCTCAATTAAAATGATTCCAACAACATTTAAACAAGTTATAAAAGTCAACCCATCCTTTAGCTATTGGATAATGAGAATACAATGTATTGAAAAAAGGACCAAAATTTTGGATGGATACACCTTGGTCTTGATTGAATGATAAATACTAAAAATATGGCAAAAATAGTTGAGAGAATATTTGATAGAGGTTCGGTGATGATTAGGGATCCAATGATAATCAGCAGAAGGATGGAAGTTTGGAGACAGTCATTCGTTGGGAAGAGATCCGACGGTAGCCAAAGAATGGACGAAAGTTTGATAACGATTGGAAGTTGAGAGGAGATCGGACGATGGACAACGAATGGGCAAAAGTTCGACGACGGTCTAAAGTCGGGAGGAGATCCGACGATGGCCAACAAACGGGTGGAAGTTCGATGTCAATCAAAAATCAGTATCTTTCAGTCGAAAATCGGGAGGAGATCCAACGATATCCAATAAACAGGCAGAAGTCTGAAGACGGTAAAAAATCAGGTGGAGATCCACTGGTGACCAACAAACGAGCAAGAGTCTTGTCACGATAAAAAATCAGGAAGAGATTTGACAATGGCCAACTAACATGTGGAAGTCTGAAGATGGTTGGTGGTCTAGAAGAGATTCGTCTTGTATTGGTAGCAAGCAAGCTCCAAAGTTTTCTCCTTTCTTTCCCTTCTCCTCATTTGAAGAATGGAGGTATATTTATGATTTTTTTGGAGCGAAATGATTAGTAAATATGGAGAATATCAAGGATAAGTTTTGAGTGTTTCATCGGACGCCCCATACTATTTCATTCAATCATAAAATATTTGTTCAACATTTAAGTACCTTAATGATGTCAGAATTTAGCGATCTTGGGCTCATTGGATTTGTCTCGTCGAGCCACTCTATTATACTATAAGCATATCATATTCAGATATCATTTGGTCATCCGATTAATACTCTAAAGCTTTCAAGTAGGATTTGGTCCATTGATTTGAGCTCATTTGGGCTCATATTAGACTGAATTTTGTTTCATTGGGTTCATCTCCGTGAGATGATCAATTTGACTATACAGTTGTTGAAATCGAAGTTAAGATGATTTCAAATTTAATTTTTGAAGCTTCTAACTCATATTTACATCGAGATATGTGTTTGATCAAGATAATTTTTGATGACATATAAGGAGTTTAGCTTATTTTTACTTAAGGAGAGAGTTGGAGGTGGTTGCTGTGAGAGCCAGTTGTCCATGTTTTCATTCCAGGAACGTCTAGGACGAAGTTGGATCTTCTTGGGATGATCGGTATAGGTTTGTATAGGAATTTCTGGCTAGGAGGTTCGTCCCAGGACGAAGTTGGGTTCATCAGGACGAAATTTGTCCAGAGGGCAAGCCGTCCAAGGACGAAAACTGTTCACGTCTAAATGAATTCGTCCAATGGGCAAATCTTCCCGGGACGATCTGCATGGGTATATATGGATTGAGATCTTTTTGAAGAGAGAGAAAAGCCCAGGAAAGAGAAAAATGAAGGAAAAAAGAAGAAAATGGATTTTTGAGCGACTTTGGTCCGTTTTTGTCCGTCGTCATAGTTGGAAAAACTGATCGACTCGAAGTAAGGCACATTCTGCCTTTCTCAATTTTCAGAAATGAGTATTTTGACGATTTTTCTGTTTCAAATTTTTTTCCGTTAGCGAATATTGGGTTTCGTTTCGTACTGATGAATTTTTTACCGTGTAACTTTTAGTATGTTTCTGAGATGTTGTTTGTGCACGTTTTGAATATTTTCTGGAAAATTTTTACCGGGTATTTGAAATTCTGCGGCGTTTTAATCGAACTACGAATTATCTAGATGTTGAAAAATATTGCTTCAGTACAATAAAAGTCTTACAATGATGTTTTGTATTATCTGTGATAATTTGGTAATTTTCTGAATCTATGAATTATGTGTAAATTCCGTATACTGTCGTTATGCAGCTGACGATTTTTCTGACGAAATCTGATTTTCTGAATTGAATGCTTTGATGTGCTGTGATATCAAAGAGAGTTATAAGGGGCCAGAATCGTTTGAGATTCTGTTTGTGTCAGGAAAATCTGAAAAGAAAACAAGTTCTGTTCTGAAAATTCCGTATATATGTTCTATTCTGGTGCTATAAGCACAAAGGGAGGCATAAGGGGCCAGAATCCGTTGAGATTTTGTCTGTGTCATGGAAGGGAGGAATAAGGGGCTAGAATCTGTTGAGATTATGTATGGGTCGGGGATATCTGATATATGATTCTGATGTGTGAAATGTGATTTTATCTGATTTGAAATCTGTTCTGTATGCTTCTGTTTGTTTTGTACGATTCTGTCTGTTCTGTAAAATTGACTTGATTATTCTGTTGTGTAAGGTGAATTCAGCTCTTCCATTCTGTTTAGTGGTTTGATTTCTGTTTGATCAAGTATTTGTTTTGTTTGTTCTACAATTTCTGTACGATTATCTGATTTCTATACGGCTACTATTCTGATGTATTTTATGATGTGAGTTTCTGGAGTTTTGATTGGCGAGTGTAGTCTTGCTAAGCTGTTAGCTCATCCTTGTTATCTGCATGGTTTTCAGGTTCTGGGAAAGGTAAAGAAGTCTTGGACTAGTAGTTTTGTGTTGCGGCCCAACGCGAAGGGATTCATTCTGATCGGGTTGGGTCGTGACAGTTGTGGCGGCACCGGTGGGGAGAGAGGAGTGCGAGAAGAAAGGGGATGGAGATTATATGGAGCGACTGGAATTGCAGGAGAAAGGGTCAATATTATAGGTGTCAATTAGGGGATTCAAACGATCATTAGCATAAATGATGGAGGATATTTCATGGGGGTTGGTAGGCCATACCATTAGGTGTATAGGAATGATGGGGGAATTATGGTGGATGTGGAGGAGGAGGAGAAGGGGAAGGTAGTGATGGAATGGTGTGCACATACAAGGGTTTTGATTGAAAGGGACAATGGAGTGTTTTGTAACACAGTGAGTGGAATTTGATGAAGGATGCCATGATGAATAGGGTTCCGATAGTGATGAGGATGGAATTTGATGAAGGATGCTCGGCGAGACGAATCCAACGAGCTCACGATTGCAGAATTCCGACATCATTAAGACTTTCAAATGTATAACGAACAGTCCACGATCAAGGGATTCAACATCGGTCGTCTTTCTAAACCACTCTCCATTTGCCCTTGATCCTCCTCTTATTTTATGGGTCATGCCACACCCTCTTGAAAAGGGGGGCTCCAAGCAAGAAAGCAAGAGAGAAATCGGAGATCGCTCTTATCGCCTCGCTCCTCCTCGACCACCGCCCTGAGTTCTGCCGGACCACCACCTGAGGCCCAAATTTCTGCCGGACAACCACCTGATGTCACGACCCGACCTGACCCAACCCGAGACGGATCCCGTTCGCACCGGGCCGCGATAGAAAAACTAACCATGATCTGGCTTTGGAATTTGCTTCAGAACTGAATCTTTCAAATAATTTTAACTCAAACAAACACACAAACACAGAGCTACTATGAATCATCAAACACAGCGGAACAAAACATCTATCTTTTCTTTTCCTCAAAACAATCATCTATAAATACAGTACATGGCTTTCAGACAGAAAGAAAGACATAACAGAAAAGCCATGACTGTAAAAAAATCAAAAGGTACAAAACAATACCTATACTGATCAGACTCTGAAATCTATTCCTGGACTTCCTTCCCTTTCCCAGAACCTGAAAACCATCAGAAAGTAAGGGTGAGCTCAACAGCTCAGCAAAGCAACAAACCTCCAATCAAAATTCTCAGAATCTCAAAACCAATACATCTGACAAATCCGTACATAAATCAGAACAGAATCAGACAGATATCAAATCGGACAGATCAGAACGGAACAGATCAAATCAAACAGAACTGTACGGAAACAGAAGTTGTATCAAATCAGAAACAGAACAGATCAGACAGATCAAATCAGAAACAAAATCGTACAGAAGTCAGAAATTCAGATCATATCGGAACAGAACAAAATCGTATTAGAATCATATCCGAATCATATATCAGATATTTAATTAGCTAAATTCCCTGACACTGACTGAATCTCATAGGATCCAGGCCCCTTATGCCTCCCTTTGTGCTCACGGCACCAGAACAGATGTGCATATAGCACCAGAATACATATATAGTGCTTATAGCACCTAAACAGATTTCCTCGGATCCGGAACAGAACAGATATGAGATTTCATATTGAGCTCATTTAAGATTTCCCAGACACTAACTGAATCTCATAGGATTCAGGCCCCTTATAACTCCCTTTTTATAGCATATACAGTTAGCATATCAAATCAGAAGAATTCCGGACAAATCAGAAATTACCCAAAAATCGGGCAGCACAACGGCAGTATACAGAATTTACACAATTTTCCTGAAAAGAACAATTTACCAAATTTGCACAGAATATAGATATCAACATTTCAGAACATTTATTCTATTGCACAGAGAATTTCCAAGTTCACAGAAAAATCCAGTCGACTAAAAGCACAGTCGAATCAAAAATACCCGAACAAAAATCTTCAAAATATAGTCAAAACGTGCACACCCGGCACGGCAACGATATACAGAAAGTTACACGGTAAAAACTGAACCAATCAAAAGATATGGATGAAAATCACTAACGGAAATAAAATCCGGACAGAAAATACCGCCAAACACGACGGTTCTGAAAATTGAGAAAGGCGGAATGTGCCTTACCTTGCGTACAGCAATATCCTGAACAGTCTCGTCGGACGAAAACGGCTCCGCGTCACCCGAAAATCAACTTTTCCAAGATTCACCTCGACTTTCTCTCTCCTCAGAGATATTTTTATAAAATCTAATTTTTCTCTCTCTTCAAAACGACTGAATTCCCTTAAGTAATCTTCAGATCGGCCCGGCCGATCGCCATATCGTCCCGGGACGATCCAACCAAATTGATCGTCCTGGATGGCTCCCAGGGCTATGATCCGACCGATATTTTGAACAGTGCCAATCGGCCTGGCCGATGCCTCGATCGGCCTGGACGATGCTTATAGGAAAACACCTGGAACAAATCTGGGCAAATTCTGGAGCAGCTTCTCAATTGATCGTCCCAGGACGATCCCAGATCGTCCTGAACGATCCTGGAGCAGATCTTGATATTACAATCTCCCCAACTCAGAAAAAATATCGTCCTCGACATTATCCAATCCGAACTCAGTCAAAATAAGTACGGGTACGACTGTCTCATGTCAGACTCCTTCTCCCACATGGCTTCCCGTGCAGTCCGGTGCTTCCACTGGACTTTAACCATTGGAATCTGTTTATTTCTTAACTTTCGGACGTCGTACGCCAAAATCAACTCTGGCTCTTCCTTGTACGCCAGATTCTCCTGAATCTCAACCTCATCAACAGATACCTTCTTCCCAGAGTCGGATACCCACTTCCTCAGAGTGGATACGTGAAACACATTATGCACATCAGGCATCGAATCAGAAAGCAACAGTCGGTAAGCAGATTTTCCAATCCTTTCCAAAATTTCAAAAGGTCCAACATACCTTGGACTAAGCTTGCTCACCTGGCCAAATCTGCTCACACCCTTCATCGGGCTGACTTTGACATACACAAAGTCGCAAACTTGAAACTCAACAAACCTGTGCTTCTGATTGTAATACTTCTGCTGTCGATCTTGAGCAGCTTTCAATCTTTCTTTTATCAAACTAATCTTCTGAACATTTTTCTCAACAAAAGCGGCACCCAAAGACTGTCTATCTCCGACCTCCGTCAGAGTCAAAGGAGTACGGCACTTCCTGCCATACAGAGCCTCGTACGGTGCCATACCGATACTGGACTGAAAACTGTTGTTATAAGCAAACTCAATCAGCGGGATATGATCTTCCCAGCTTCCGCCAAAGTCCAAAACACAAAGCCTCAACAGATCTTCCAGTACCTGAATAGTCCTCTCAGACTGTTCGTCGGTCTGAGGATGAAAGGCTGTACTGAAATGCAGTTTTGTACCCAAGCCTTGCTGAATGCCCTTCCAAAGTCTGGAAGTAAAGCGTCCATCTCATACAGAAACAATCACTCGAGGCACACCGTGCAATCTGACTATCTCTTTCACATATAACTGTGCCAAACGATCCACCGGATCGGTCTGTCTGATCGAAAGAAAATGGGCGGACTTCGTCAATCGATCTACAACCACCCAAATGGCGTCGTGTCCTTATCTAGATCGAGGAAATCCCATAGCAAAGTCCATCGTTACCTCCTCCCATTTCCACTCAGGGATAGGCAACGACTGCAACAGTCCACCTGGTCGCTGATGCTCTGCCTTCACCAACTGACAGGCTTCGCATCTCGACACAAACTCTACCACATCTTTTTTCATTCCAGGCCACCAGAATAAAAGTTTCATATCAGCATACATCTTACCACTGTCTGGATGTACAGTATAGTCTGAATGATGAGATTCGTACAGAATCTCCTGCCTTAAATCTCCAGACACAGGTACCCACAACCTGTTCTCACAGAAAATAGCATCATAATCAGAAATTCGAAGTTCAGGAGTCTTACCAGATCCAATCTGAGCAATCAACTTCGAATAATCAGAATCTAACTTCTGGGCTTCTTGAATCCTTGTCTCCAAAGTAGACTGAATGCTCATCTGAGCTAAATCCAAATCACTGGAGGAAATCACCTCCAACTGCAATCGCTCCATGTCTCGAATCAGAAAGTCATCACAAGTAAGCTGCAAACCTGTTAATCCAGAAGACTTTCTGCTCATAGCATCCGCTATCACATTAGCCTTACCAGGCTGATACTGAATAGTCAAATCATAATCCTTGATCAATTCGAGCCATCTTCTGTGTCTCAAATTCAAATCCTTCTGGGTAAAAATGTACTTCATGCTCTTATGATCGGTAAAAATCTCACATCTGACGCCATACAGATAATGACGCCAATTCTTTAAAGCAAACACAACAGCAGCTAACTCCAAATCATGTGTCGGGTAATTCTTCTCATGTGGTTTCAACTGTCTCGAAGCATAAGAAATTACCTGACCATGCTATATCAGGACACATCCCAGTCCTTTCAGTGAAGCATCACTGAACACTTGAAAACCTTCCGTACCTGACGGAAGTGCTAGTACCGGAGCTGAAGTCAGACAATCCTTCAATCTCTGAAAACTAGCTTCACACTCCGGTGTCTAAACAAAAGGTACTGACTTCTGAGTCAGTCTCGTCAGAGGAGTCGAAATCTGTGAAAACCACAAATTTCCTGTAATACCCGGCCATGCCAAAGAAACTACGTACCTCAAATACCGTAGTCGGCCTTGGCCAATCAGCAACTGCTTGAATCTTCTGGGGATCTACAGAAATGTCTTCTCCGCTAATCACATGCCCCAGAAATGAAATGCTCTTCAACCAGAATTCATACTTGGAGAACTTGGCATACAGCTGATGCCTCCTCAAAGTCTCCAATACAATCCTCAAATGTCTGGCATGATCATCCTCTGATGCAGAATATACCAGAATATCGTCAATGAAGACGATCACAAACTGATCCAAATACTCCCTGAATACTCGGTTCATCAGATCCATGAAAATAGCAGGCGCGTTGGTTAACCCAAAAGGCATAACCAAGAACTCGTAGTGCCCGTACCGAGTACTGAAAGCTGTCTTCACTACATCAGCTTCCTTCACCTTCACCTAATAGTATCCGGATCTCAAATCAATCTTCGAAAACACCGAAGATCCGGAAAGCTGATCAAACAAGTCGTCAATCCGAGGCAAATGATACTTGTTCTTGATTGTGACCTTGTTCAAATCTCTGTAATCAATACACATACGGAGTGTACCGTCCTTCTTCTTCACAAACAGAACAGGTGCTCCCCAGGGCGAAATACTAGGACATACAAAACCTCTGTCAACCAACTCCTGAAGCTGAACTTTCAACTCTGAAAGTTCTTTCGGTGCCATCATGTACGGAGCTTTTGATATCAGAGCGGTACCCGGAAAAACATCGATAGAGAACTCCACATCTCTATCCGGAGGTAAACCAACCAACTCCTCAGGAAAAACATCAGCAAACTCCCGTACCACAGGGATCTCAGAAACAGAACCAACCTCCAGGTTCAGATCCCGCACCGAAGCCAAAAACACTGGGCATCCCTTCTTCCACATTATGCTTACTTCCAACACATAAACCAGACTGGAGAGAACACCTCGTAAGCCCTGAAATACAACTCTCTCTCCAGCCACAAACAAACTCACTTGCTTCTTCAGACAGTCTATCTGGGCCTCATACTGACTCAGCCAATCCATGCCCAGAATCACATCATATGAAGAAATCGGCAACAGAATCAAACTTGATTTCCACTTCTTGCCAGAAATGTCAATCTCACACAAACAAAATTTCCGAGCAATCAAAGGATTCCCAGCCGGTAAAATCACAGACAAAGAAACCGGTAAAACCATCGAATCCAAATGTAAAGTCTCAAAACATCGCTCGGACAGAAAAGAATGACTCGCTCCAGAGTTAAACAAAACACGACAGGGCTGATCAGAAATATAAATCGTACCTGTCACAACATCGGGAGCATCACGAGCCTCATGCTGACTCAGACTGTAAACTCGTGGCTGAACTGGAGCAGGAGCTGAAGCAATAGAACTACTCTGCTCCCTCTAAACCGTAGGTGGTCTCCGTGGTCCAGAACTAGATCCACCACCTCTGCCAGCAAATCCCTCAGGGCGTGGAGGAACAGTCCTCGGTCTCCCTGCTGCTGAACCTGCAGGTCTGACAAAGCCCTCAGATCGGAACTCAGAACGCTGATCAAATCCCATCTGTGGACACTCTGCAATCCGATGTCCTGGCTGACCACATCGGAAGCACAGACCAGCCATCCTGTAGCACTGGCCAAAGTGTCGTCATCCACAGTTCTCGCACACAGGTGCCGTACTAACTGATCCAGAACTCGTCGTACTGGTAGCAGTACCAGACGACCCTCCGCTCCTCCTGGAGTCTCTAGATCCTGAGCAAGAAACAAATCTCCTCTTCCCAGAGGAACCACTGCTAGAAGCCTCACCTCCAAATCTCTTCATACTCGCAGTCCACCGCTGTTGAGTAGCCATCAGGTCATTCTCTATCAGACGAGCTCGCTCCACAAGCTCAGAAAAATCAGTGATCCGGAACGGTATCAGGGGCTGCCTCAAGGTATCTCGTAGTCCCTCAGAAATCTGTAGCACCTCTCAGCAGACGTGCTAACCAGCTGCGGAGCGTACCTGGCTAATGCAGTAAACTCAGCCTCGTACTGCATCACCGTCTTGCTCCCCTGAACAAGTCTCAGAAAACTCTCCTGCATCTGCTGTCGTGCAGAAGGAGGAACAAACCAATCTCGGAACACTTCAGTGAACTCTTCCCAAGTGATCAAAGAGTTCAGTCTGCCCTGAAATCTGGCCTCCTGCTGGCCAACCCACCAGTGCTGATCAGCCTCTCCATCCAACAGAAACACTGCTAACGGAACCTTCCTATCTGCAGGACACTGCATCCCATCAAAAGTCTTTTCCAACATCCTCAGCCACTCCTCAGCAGCTCTGGGCTCAACAGCGCCCTCAAACCTCGGAGGCTTCAACCTCAGAAACAACTGCAAATGTTTGTCAAGATCATCAGATCGGACAGTAGAAGCTCTGCTCTGAGACTCGCTCATCATCTGAGCAACAAGTGTAGCAAACTGAGAAAGCGTGTCAGCACCGACCACTGGGGCTGTACTCCCCACTGGTGCTGCCTGACTAGAACTCTGCCCGTTTGTCATGTCTGGGTCTGGCTGATCCATACAGAAAAATCCAGAAAATCCGAAAAACTATCACAAAAACGACACAATAAAAAGCCGAACAAATCAAAACTACCCCCAGACAGACGCACTGATCACTTCCTATAGTTCTGTTTCACACAATCCCAAATTCCAAAACCAATGCTCTGATACCACTAAAGTTTGTCACGACCCGACCCGACCCGAGACAGATCCTGTTCGCACCGGGCCGCGACAGAAAAACTAACCAGGATCTGGCTTTGGAATTTGCTTTAGAACTGAATCTTCCAAATAATTTTAACTCAAACAAACACAGAGCTACTATGAATCATCAAACACAGCGGAACAAAATATCTATCTTTTCTTTTCCTCAAAACAATCATCTACAAATACAGTACATGACTTTCAGACAGAAAGAAAGACAGAACAGAAAAGCCATGACTGTACAAAAATCAAAAGGTACAAAGCAATACCTATACTGATCAGACTCTGAAATCTATTCCTGAACTTCCTTCCCTTTCCCAGAACCTGAAAACCACCAGAAAGAAATGGTGAGCTCAATAGCTCAGCAAAGCAACAAACCTCCAATCAAAATTCTCAGAATCTCAAAACCAATACATCTGACAAATCCGTACAGAAATTAGAATAGAATCGGACAGATATCAAATCGGACAGATCAGAACGGAACAGATCAAATCAAACAGAACTGTACGGAAACAGAAGTCGTATCAAATCAGAAACAGAACAGATCAGACAGATCAAATCAAAAACAGAATCGTACAGAAGTCAGAAATTCAGATCATATCGGAACAGAACAAAATCGTATCAGAATCATATCCGAATCATATATCAGATATTTAATTAGCTAAATTCCCTGACACTGACTGAATCTCATATGATCCAGGCCCCTTATGCCTCCCTTTGTGCTCACGGCACCAGAACAGATGTGCATATAGCACCAGAATACATATATAGTGCTTATAGCACCTAAACAGATTTCCTCGGATCCGGAACAGAACAGATATCAGATTTCATATTGAGCTCATTTCAGATTTCCCAGACACTAACTGAATCTCATAGGATCCAGGCCCCTTATAACTCCTTTTTTATAGCATATACAGATAGCATATCAATTCAGAAGAATTCCAGACAAATAAAAAATTACCCAAAAATCGGGCAGCACAACGGCAGTATACAGAATTTACACAATTTTCCTGAAAAGAACAATTTACCAAATTTGCACAGAATATAGATATCAATATTTCAGAACATTTATTCTACTACACAGAGAATTTCCAAGTTCACAAAAAAATCCAGTCGACTAAAAGCACAGTCGAATCAAAAATACCCGAATAAAAATCTTCACGGCAACGATATACAGAAAGTTACACGGTAAAAACTGAACCAATCAAAAGATACGGACGAAAATCACTAACGGAAATAAAATCCGGACAGAAAATACCGCCAAACACGACGGTTCTAAAAATTGAGAAAGGCAGAATGTGCTTTACCTTGCGTACAACAATATCCTGAACAGTCTCGTCGGACGAAAACGGCTCCGCGTCGCCCGAAAATCAACTTTTCTAAGATTCACCTCTACTTTCTCTCTCCTCAGAGATATTTTTATAAAATTTGATTTTCTCTCTCTTCAAAACGACTGAATTCCCTTAAGTAATCTTCAGATCGGCCCGGCCGATCGCCATATCGTCCCGGGACGATCCAACCAAATTGATCGTCCTGGATGGCTCCCAGGGCTATGATCCGGCCGATATTTTGAACAGTGCCAATCGGCCTGGCCGATGCCTCGATCGGCCTGGACGATGCTTATAGGAAAACACCTGGAACAAATTTGGGCAAATTCTGGAGCAGCTTCTCAACTGATCATCCCAGGACGATCCTAGATCGTCCTGGACGATCCTGGAACAGATATTGATATTACACCTGAGGCCCGAACTTCTGTCAAAAAATCACGTGAGGCCCGTACTTCTGTCAGACCACCACCTGAGGCCCAGACTTCTTTCGGACCACGACATGAGGCCCAGACTTCTGTCAGACCACCACATGAGGCCCGGACTTCTACCGAACCACCACCTGAGGCCCTGACTTCTTCCAGACCACCACCTGAGGCCCTAGACTTCTGCCAGACCACCACCTGACACCCGAACTGTCACGACCCGACCCGACGGGGACGGATCCCGCCCGAGCCGGATCGCGGCGAGCGCACACTTACTTGCTTATCCAGGATCTGGCTTTGGATTAGGTTGCTGAACTGAACTTCCCAAATACATAACTCAACAGAAAACACACAGAACAACAGAGCTACTAAAAACATCAAATGCAGCGGAACAAAACATCTATCTTTTCATTTCCTCAAAATAATCATCTACAGAACAGTACATGGCTTTCAACAGAAAGAAAGACAGAACAGGAAAGCCATGACTGTACAAAAATCAACAAGTACAAAAGTACCTAATCGGATCAGACTCTGAAACTAATCCTGGACCTCCTTGCCCTTCCCAGAACCTGAAAACCACCAGAAAGCAAGGGTGAGCTCAACAGCTCAGCAAAGCAACAAACCACCAATCTAAATTCTCAGAAACCAAAACCAAATTCATCAGACAGAAATCAGATCAGAAATCGGAACAGAATCGGAAATCAGAACTTATACGGACAGATATCAAATCAGAATCAGAATCGTACAGATCAGATCACAGAACAGAATAAACTCAGCAGAGTCAGAATTATACAGATCATATCGAAACAGAACAAAATCGTATCAGAATCACATTTCAGATCAGATATCAGATATTTAATTAATAGTTAAGTGTGCCCCCGGCACCAGAATAATAGCTGAGTAATTAATAGCTAAACTAAACTGAACAGAATCACTACGGATTCTAACCCTTATGTCTCCCTTGTGCTCACGGCACCAAAAATTCGCTGAATAATTAATAGCTAAGCTAAATGTGCTCACGGCACCTGAATAATAGAATTCACGGATCCGGAATATAACTGATATTTCTCCCAACTTGAGCTCATCTAAATTTCCCGTTTCACTAACTGAATCTCATAGGATCCAGGCCCCTTATAGCTCCCTTTTTATAGCTTATTCATATAGCATTACAATTCAGAAGAAATCCGGACATTTCAGAAATTACCCGAAAATCGGGCAGCACAACGGCAGTATACAGAATTTACACAAAAATTCCTGCAAAGAAAATTCACCGAATTCGCACAGAACATAGATAAGCATATTCCAGAACATTTATTCTACTGCACAGATAATTTCCAATTTCACAGAAAAATCAGGTCGACTAAAAACACAGTCGAATCAAAAATACCCGGACGAAAATCTTCAAAATATAATCAAAACGTGCACACCCGGCACGGCAACGATATACAGAAACTTACGCGGTAAAAACTGAACCAATCAAAAGATACGGACGAAAAACCGTAACGAAAACTAAATCCGGACAGAAAAATACCGCCAACCTCGACGGAACTGAAAATTGAGAAAGACGGAATGTGCCTTACCTCGAGCACAGCAAATTCTTCAACAGTCACTTCGATCGAAAACGGCTCCGCGTCTTCCCGAAATCAACTTTTCCAAAACCTTCTTTTTCTCTCTCCTCAGAGCTGAAAATCAGATATTTATTTTTTTTATTTTCTCTCTCTTCAAATGAGCTGAAATCAGCTTTATAATACACAGATCGGCCCGGCCGATCGTCCAGATCGGCCTGGACGATCAGACCAAAATCCCATCGTCCAGGGACGATTTTTCAGGACGATGTTTACTATTCATAGGCGATAAAAACCTCCATTCACTGACTTGTGCCATCCACTGATCGTCCCGGGACGATACCTCGATCGGCCTGGACGATCCCTACAGGAAATCACTTAGAGCAATTCTGGACAGATTCTGGAACTGAAAATACACTGATCGTCCCAGGACGATCCCAGATCGGCCTGGACGATACTGGAGCAGTTTGAAATATTACAATCTCCCCAACTCAGAAAAATGTCGTCCTCGACATTATCCAATCCAAACTCAGTCAAAACAAGTACGGGTACGACCGTCTCATATCAGACTCCTTTTCCCAAGTTGCTTCCCGTGCAGTCCGGTGCTTCCACTGGACTTTAACCATCGGAATCTCTTTATTTCTTAACTTGCGGACGTCGTACGCTAAAATCAATTCTGGCTCTTCCTTGTACGCCAGATTCTCCTGAATCTCAACCTCGTCAGCTGATACCTTCTTCCCAGAGTCTGAAACCCACTTCCTCAGAGTGGATACGTGAAACACATTATGCACATCAGACATAGAATCAGAAAGCAATAGGCGATAAGCAGATTTTCCAATTCTTTCCAAAATCTCAAATGGTCCAACATACCTTGGACTAAGCTTGCTTACCTGACCAAATCTGCTCACACCTTTCATCGGGCTGACTTTGACATACACAAAGTCACCAACCTGAAACTCAACAAATCTGTGCTTCTGATTATAATACTTCTGCTGACGATCTTGAGCGGCTTTCAATCTCTCTCTTATCAAATGAATCTTCTGAGCAGTTTCATCAGCAAAAGTGGCACTCAAAGTCTGTCTATCTCCGACCTCCGTCAGAGTCAAAGGAGTACGGCACTTCCTGCCATACAGAGCCTCGTACGGTGCCATACCGATACTGGACTGAAAACTATTGTTATAGGCAAACTCAATCAGCGGAATATGATCTTCCCAGCTTCCGCTAAAGTCCAGAACACAAAGTCTCAACAGATCTTCCAGTACCTGAATAGTCCTCTCAGACTGTCCGTCGGTCTGAGGATGAAAGGCTGTACTGAAATGCAATTTCGTACCCAAGCCTTGCTGAATGCCTTTCCAAAGTCTGGAAGTAAAACGTCCATCTCGATCAGATACAATCACACGAGGCACACCGTGCAATCTGACTATCTCTTTCACATATATCTGTGCCAAGCGTTCAACTGAATCCGTCTGTCTGATCGGAAGAAAATGGGCTGACTTCGTCAATCGATCCACAACTACCCAAATAGCATCATGTCCTTGTCGTGATCGAGGAAAACCCATAGCAAAATCCATCGTTACCTCCTCCCATTTCCACTCAGGGATAGGCAACGACTGCAACAGTCCACTTGGTCGCTGATGCTCTGCCTTCACCAACTGACAGGCTTCGCATCTCGACACAAACTCCGCCACATCCTTCTTCATCCCAGGCCACCAGAACAAAAGCTTCATATCAGCATACATCTTACCACTGCCTGGATGAACAGTGTAGCCTGAATGATGAGATTCATACAGAATCTCCCGCCTCAAATCTCCAAACACAGGTACCCACAACCTGTTCTTACAGAAAATAGCACCAGAATCAGAAATTCGAAGTTCAGGAGTCTTACCAGATCCAATCTGAGCTAGCAACTTCGAATAATCAGAATCTGACTTCTGGGCTTCTTGAATCCTTGCTTCTAAAGAAGACTGAATACTCATCTGAGCCAACTCCAAATCACTGGAGGAAATCACCTCCAACTGCAATCTCTCCAAATCACGAATCAGAAAGTCATCACAGGTAAGCTGAATACCTGAGAATCCAGAAGACTTCCTGCTCAAAGCATCTGCTACCACATTCGCCTTCCCAGGCTGATACTGAATAGTCAGGTCATAGTCCTTGATCAACTCGAGCCACCGCCTCTGTCTCAGATTCAAATCCTTCTGAGTAAAAATGTACTTCAGGCTCTTATGATCAGTAAACATCTCACATGTGACGCCATACAGGTAATGCCGCCAAATCTTCAAAGCAAAAACAACTGCAGCTAACTCCAAATCATGTGTCGGGTAATTCTTCTCATGTGGTTTCAACTGTCTCGAAGCATAAGCAATTACCTGACCATGCTGCATCAGGACACATCCCAGTCCTTTCAGTGAAGCATCACTGAACACCTGAAAACCTTCCGTACCTGACGGAAGCGCCAACACTGGAGCTGAAGTCAAAGAATCCTTCAATCTCTGAAAACTAGCTTCACACTCCGGTGTCCAAACAAAAGGAACTGACTTCTGAGTCAGTCTCGTCAGAGGAGTCGAAATCTGTGAAAATCATTTCACAAACTTCCTATAATACCCGGCCATGCCTAAGAAACTACGTACCTCAAATACCGTAGTCGGCCTTGGCCAATCAGCAACTGCCTGAATCTTCTGGGGATCCACAGAAATACCTTCTCCGCTAATCACGTGCCCCAGAAATGAAATGCTCTTCAGCCAGAATTCGCACTTGGAGAACTTGGCATACAGCTGATGCCTCCTCAGAGTCTCCAATACAATCCTCAAATGTCTGGCATGCTCATCCTCAGAAGCAGAATATACCAGAATATCGTCAATGAAGACGATCACAAACTGATCCAAATACTCCCTGAATACTCGGTTCATCAGATCCATGAAAATAGCAGGCGCATTGGTTACCCCAAAAGGCATAACCAAGAACTCGTAGTGCCCGTACCGAGTACTGAAAGCAGTCTTCACCACATCAGATTCCTTCACCTTCACCTGATAATATCCGGATCTCAAATCAATCTTCGAAAATACCGAAGATCCGGAAAGCTGATCAAACAAGTCGTCTATCCGAGGCAAAGGATACTTGTTCTTGATCGTAGCCTTGTTCAAATCTCTGTAATCAATACACATACGGAGTGTACCGTCCTTCTTCTTCACAAACAGAACAGGTGCTCCCCAAGGAGAAACACTAGGACGTACAAATCCTCTGTCAACCAACTCCTGAAGCTGAACTTTCAACTCAGAAAGTTCTTTCGGTGCCATCCTGTACGGAGCTTTCGATATCGGAGCGGTACCCGGAAAAACATCGATAGAGAACTCCACATCTCTATCCGGAGGTAAACCAACCAACTCCTCAGGAAAAACATCAGTAAACTCCCGTACCACAGGGATCTCAGAAACAGAACCAACCTCCAGGTTCAGATCCCGCACCGAAGCCAAAAATACTGGATATCCTTTCTTCCACATTCTGCTCACCTCTAACGCAGAAATCAGACTGGAGAGAACACCTCGTAATCCCTGAAATACAACTCTCTCTCCAGCCACAAGCAAACTCACTTGCTTCTTCAGACAGTCAATCTGAGCCTCATATTGACTCAACCAATCCATTCCCAAAATCACATCATACGAAGAAATCGGCAATCGAATCAAACTCGATTTCCACTTCTTGCCAGAAATCTCGATCTCACACAAACAAAACTGTCGAGCAATCAATGGATTCCCAGCCGGTAAAATCACGGACAAAGAAACCGGTAAAACCATCGAATCCAAATGTAAAAGCTCAAAACAGTGCTCGGACAGAAAAGAATGACTCGCTCCAGAGTCAAACAAAACACGACAGGGCTGATCAGAAATGTAAACCGTACCTGTCACAACATCCGGAGCATCTCGAGCCTCCTGCTGACTCAAGCTGTAAACTCGTGGCTGAACTGGAACAGGAGCTGAAGCAACAGAACTACTCTGCTCCCTCTGAATCGTAGGTGGTCTCCGTGGTGCAGAACTAGAACCACCACCCCTACCAGCAAATCCCTCAGAGCGTGGAGGAACAGTCCTCGGTCTTCCTGCTGCTGAACCAACAGGTCTGACTAAACCCTCAGATCGCTGATCATATCCCATATGTGGACATTCTGCAATCCTATGTCCCGGCTGACCACACCTGAAACAAAGACCAGCTATCCTGTAGCACTGGCCATGGTGTCGCCGTCCACAACTCTGGCACACAGGTGCCGAACTGACAGATCCAGAACCAGTCGTACTGGTAACAGTACCAGACGATCCTCCGCTCCTTCTGGAATCTCCAGATCCAGAACCAGGAACAAATCTCCTCTTCCCAGAGGAACCACTGCCAGAAGTATCACCTCCAAACCTCTTCCTACTCGCAGACCACCGCTGCTGAGTAGTCGTCATGTCGTTCTCAATCAGACGAGCTCGCTCCACAAGCTCAGAGAAATCAGAAATCCGGAACGGTATCAAAGGCTGCCTCAAAGTGTCTCGTAAGCCTCTCAGAAATCGGTAACACCTCTCAGCAGAAGTGCTAACCAGCTGCGGAGCGTACCTGGCTAATGCAGTAAACTCAGCCTCGTACTGCATCACCGTCTTGCTCCCCTGAACCAGCCTCAGAAAACTCTCCTGCATCTGCTGTCGTGCAGAAGGGGGAACAAACCAATCTCTGAACACTTCAGTGAACTCTTCCCAAGTGATCAAAGAGTTCAATCTGCCCTGAAATCTGGCTGCCTGCTGGCCATCCCACCAGTGCTCAGCCTCTCCATCTAACAGAAAAACAGCCAACGGAACCTTCCTGTCTGCAGGACACTGCATCCCGTCAAAAGTCTTCTCTAATCTCCTCAGCCACTCTTCAGCAGCTCTGGGCTCAACAGCGCCCTCAAACCTCGGAGGCTTCAACCTCAAAAATAACTGCAGGTGTCGATCAATATCCTCAGATCTCACAGTAGACGCTCTGCTCTGAGTCTCGCTCATCATCTGAGCAACAAGTGAAGCAAACTGAGACAGCGTATCAGCACCGACCACTGGGGCTGTACTCCCCACTGGTGCTGCCTGATCATCACTCTGACCGTCTGTCATGTCTGGGTCTGGCTGATCCATACAGAAAAATCCAGAAAATCCGGAAAACTATCACAAAAACAACACAAAAACAACACAATAAAAAGCCAAACGACCCAAAACTACCTCCCAGACAGACTCACTGATCACATCCTAGAGCTCTGTTTTACAATCCAACCTGTTTCCAAAACCAGTGCTCTGATACCACAAAAGCTTGTCACGACCCGACCCGACGGGGACGGATCCCGCCCGAGCCGGATCGCGGCGAGCGCACACTTACTTGCTTATCCAGGATCTGGCTTTGGATTAGGTTGCTGAACTGAACTTCCCAAATACATAACTCAACAGAAAACACACAGAACAACAGAGCTACTAAAAACATCAAATGCAGCGGAACAAAACATCTATCTTTTCATTTCCTCAAAATAATCATCTACAGAACAGTACATGGCTTTCAACAGAAAGAAAGACAGAACAGGAAAGCCATGACTGTACAAAAATCAACAAGTACAAAAGTACCTAATCGGATCAGACTCTGAAACTAATCCTGGACCTCCTTGCCCTTCCCAGAACCTGAAAACCACCAGAAAGCAAGGGTGAGCTCAACAGCTCAGCAAAGCAACAAACCACCAATCTAAATTCTTAGAAACCAAAACCAAATTCATCAGACAGAAATCAGATCAGAAATCGGAACAGAATCGGAAATCAGAACTTATACGGACAGATATCAAATCAGAATCAGAATCGTACAGATCAGATCACAGAACAGAATAAACTCAGCAGAGTCAGAATTATACAGATCATATCGAAACAGAACAAAATCGTATCAGAATCACATTTCAGATCAGATATCAGATATTTAATTAATAGTTAAGTGTGCCCCCGGCACCAGAATAATAGCTGAGTAATTAATAGCTAAACTAAACTGAACAGAATCACTACGGATTCTAACCCTTATGTCTCCCTTGTGCTCACGGCACCAAAAATTCGCTGAATAATTAATAGCTAAGCTAAATGTGCTCACGGCACCTGAATAATAGAATTCACGGATCCGGAATATAACTGATATTTCTCCCAACTTGAGCTCATCTAAATTTCCCGTTTCACTAACTGAATCTCATAGGATCCAGGCCCCTTATAGCTCCCTTTTTATAGCTTATTCATATAGCATTACAATTCAGAAGAAATCCGGACATTTCAGAAATTACCCGAAAATCGGGCAGCACAACGGCAGTATACAGAATTTACACAAAAATTCCTGCAAAGAAAATTCACCGAATTCGCACAGAACATAGATAAGCATATTCCAGAACATTTATTCTACTGCACAGATAATTTCCAATTTCACAGAAAAATCAGGTCGACTAAAAACACAGTCGAATCAAAAATACCCGGACGAAAATCTTCAAAATATAATCAAAACGTGCACACCCGGCACGGCAACGATATACAGAAACTTACGCGGTAAAAACTGAACCAATCAAAAGATACGGACGAAAAACCGTAACGAAAACTAAATCCGGACAGAAAAATACCGCCAACCTCGACGGAACTGAAAATTGAGAAAGACGGAATGTGCCTTACCTCGAGCACAGCAAATTCTTCAACAGTCACTTCGATCGAAAACGGCTCCGCGTCTTCCCGAAATCAACTTTTCCAAAACCTTCTTTTTCTCTCTCCTCAGAGCTGAAAATCAGATATTTATTTTTTTTATTTTCTCTCTCTTCAAATGAGCTGAAATCAGCTTTATAATACACAGATCGGCCCGGCCGATCGTCCAGATCGGCCTGGACGATCAGACCAAAATCCCATCGTCTAGGGACGATTTTTCAGGACGATGTTTACTATTCATAGGCGATAAAAACCTCCATTCACTGACTTGTGCCATCCACTGATCGTCCCGGGACGATACCTCGATCGGCCTGGACGATCCCTACAGGAAATCACTTAGAGCAATTCTGGACAGATTCTGGAACTGAAAATACACTGATCGTCCCAGGACGATCCCAGATCGGCCTGGACGATACTGGAGCAGTTTGAAATATTACACGAACTTCTACCGGAGTACCGCCATACTACTATGGTCTTTCAGATCCCTGTCTCCTGCCGAGCACAATCCTTCCGACCTTCATCGCCTATTACAGTCCTTCCGATCTCCATCATCAGAAAACGGTCTTTCTGACCTAGGTCTCCTGCCTACTACGATCTTTCCAACCTCTACGACTATGGTCCTGTCGACAAAAAAAAAAATGTCTATGTTGATTATTGTAACTCTCACCATGTAATGCGCTCTATATGATGTACATTTGTGACATCAAGCCATAACCATCTCTCAATGAAGGGCCTCATTTGTAATCAACTACAAATATTAGTGGATTCATTCAAACTGGGTCAGATCCCGTGATTTTTCCCCCTTTTTAGGGGTTTCTACATAAAAACTCTAGTGTCTCTTATAAACGTTACCCTATATCTTTCATCTACTTGTGTGCTGGATCTTCGTACAATGCCAAGACTATATATTTCTTTACAGGCATCAATATTCTAGGACGCAACATATAGTATGATATAAAGTGACTTGTATGTAAATTAAAAAAAAAAAAACATTTTAATTTTAGGTTCTTGTATTTTAACTTGCGTTAATAAAAGCATATTAGGAGGGGAATATGACGAAGTTTGCTTGAAATAACGGGTAGCAGGACAAGATAGCGGAGACATCGCCGAGAGGATCGTTGAAAAACGTTCAACGCTTCCTGACAGGCGTTCGGCGTCCCCACGCGTCAAAACCGACCTTGGAGGAGCTCATTTCGGCACATCAATGGCTGAAATGGCCGGAGGCGCTCCCGCCACGGAGGTGGCGGCCTCTGATCCCGATGGCTTCGACGGCGTCCGCATGACCTGGAACGCCTGGCCTCGATCCAAGATCGAGGCGAGCAAGTGCGTGATACCTGTCGCCGCATCGATCTCTCCGATCCGCTCCTTTCCTAATCTTGTTGTCCTTCCGTATTCTCCTCTCCGCTGCAAGCCTCCTTGCTCTGCCGTCCTCAACCCCTTTTGCCGCGTTGATTTTCCCTCCAGGATTTGGATCTGTCCGTTCTGCTTTTCTCGAAACCATTTCCCCCACCACTACGCAGCTATCTCCGAGAGCAACGTACCCGGCGAGCTTTACCCACAGTGTTCCACCGTCGAATACGCCATCCCTGCTCTTGTTTCAGGCGGCGATCCCTCGGCAGCGCCTTCTCTGCCGCCCCCCATCTTTCTCTTCGTCATCGATACATGCGTGATCGAGGAGGAGTTAGGTTTTGTCAAGTCTGCCATGCGCCGTGCTATTGGACTTATCCCGGAGAATGCCCTCGTTGGGCTCATCACCTATGGTACCCAGGTCCAGGTCCACGAGCTCGGATTCTCGGAGCTCTCTAAGTTGTATGTCTTTCGGGGGACTAAGGAAATCTCCAAGGAGCTGATTCTTGATCAGGTTGGGCTTTCGGCACCGGGGGGCGCACCGACTCCAGGTTTCCCAAAGGGTGGAATGTCGCAGGCGAATGGATTGCATCCTGCAGCGTCAATCAATAGGTTTTTGCTCCCAGCATCAGATTGCGAGTATACCCTTAATGCTGTGAGTTTTTTAGGTTTATTTGTTTCTTATGGATTTTGTATTGTTGATTGATTATAATTTATTGTTTTAAATTTCCTTTGTTCTTGTTCTTTAGTTGTTAGATGAGCTGCAGATAGATCAGTGGCCTGTGGAGGCTGGGAACAGAGCTCGGAGGTGCACTGGTGTTGCTCTGAGTGTTGCAGCTGGATTGCTGGGCACGTGCTTACCTGGTACTGGGGCAAGAATTGTAGCTTTGGTCGGAGGGCCGTGCACGGAGGGCCCTGGAATGGTAAGAGCATCAATACCATCATGTCTTTTTAACAATTGATTATCTTACGTTTTAGGTTGATGAAGAATCAAACTCTTATGATATGTTGCATAAAAAAAAAAAAAACTCGCACAAGGGTCATGCTTCTGTTGATTAGTCATGATATCTGAGGAATAGTTTGTTTTAATGGCATGAACCATTAGTTTATGATTTCAAGATTTTGGACGATATTGTTTATTTGCCAGGTAACTTTAATTTGGCATGGGACAATGTTTTCTCTCTAAATCAATTTGGGCTTTTTGTTGAAGTCTACAGTTTAAGCATGTTGACGCATGACGGTTTAATGTTAGGTTTTGAACATGCAATTATAATGATGTGATGTGTGTAAATCACAGAAGACAACTAAGGCTTCGTTTGGGACGGCTTTTTCATTGCTTTCTAAAACGGAGTTTTAGTACAAAAATAAAAAAATTTGTATTAAAACTCCGTTTTAGAAAGCAATAAAAAAGCCGTCCCAAACGAAGCCTAAGACTTCTTAGCGCACTATAGTATTTGATAGTGAGCAATATAGTTTAATGATCAAATAAATCCAAAAAAAGTAAGGAATTTGAATAACAACAAATTAGCGAGCAATATAATTTAATCACCATAACTTGAATGCTAACTACATTAAATTGAATAAAATTAATGACACTAACCAATAAATATCAAGTTATATAAAGGAAGTTAAATGATTAAATTTAATAAAATAAGAAATATAGGCCTCATATTAGTACAAGGAGAATTTGACTGTAAGTAGGTAATTATACTTGCCACATTGAAGGTGTTATGCATCTAAATTGCAAGCACAATATTAAATAGGAAGAAGCAGTATTCAACCAATACTATGAAATTACATACCTTGATAATCTATTTATAGATTCTTAATCCCAAATTTAGTAGATTTAATTGGCACAAAATTAATTTAGTTGGTCATTTCTTTTAAATAATTCCAAGATTTAACTTGATAATCACTGAACCTTGAAGTAAAGAACTTTCATAGTGCAACTACTATAAGAAGAAGGGTCTCATCAAATTAAAGTGCTGGAAACTCCACAGAAAACCCAAAGGCTATGGCAAAAAGTAAAGAAAGTCACTCAAAAGGGCATGTTAGCCTTGTGGAATCAGAATGGCTAACTCAAAAGAAATTAACAAACTTAGAAACTTCATCAACTCTATAGAAAAAAATTTATACAGGTTATGCTCTCTTGCTCAAAATGGTATAATTCTAACTCTTGTGTTATTAATGCCTTAGATAATTCCTCTCTCACGTAGATCCTAGATCTCGAGCCACTGACACATGAAAAATCTTGCCAATGCTTTCCAAACCTACAAACCTGTCCCAATAATAGAAAAATAAAACTCATCGATTGTTCCCTAACAACTATTGGAGGTTACGATAATATTCCTATTTCTTTCTTATTTACACACAACAAATTTGCTACATATTCATTACCTTGCACCAAATAATCTATCAATAGATACATCACTAAAGAGCACAATTGTGAGGTAACCTTTTGCACTAATCATTATGTCTTTTAGGACCTCACTGTAGGGAGGATGAGCAAGCAAGCTTGAGAAAAAACTTACGCTATATCTTCTTGAAGATAAAATTTACTCGTAATGTTCATTCATCTCCACCCCACCCTCAATTTATAAATCATTTTAAAATATCATTATAGGATAGAGCATCTCTTTTTTCAAAATAATATAGTGTATTTTTTATTTTCTTTTTATGAGTGTGAATATTGAGCGTGGCTTTTATTATGAGATTTATGAAATTGTAAACATAATCATGTTTTTTTTTTTCCTGAAAATGACATTGGATCATCTACTCCTTTTATATTGATTTACTCTGATATTTGGGGACTCTAACGAAATTGTAACATTTTAAGAGCTACATGATATATCATTTTTATTTATGATTACACTTGGATGATATGGTATATCATATCAAATCAAAATATGATATCAACTTTATTCCTCCTACTTTTATTGCTATAATAAAAATTAATTTCATACCAACATCAAAATATTTTATACTGATTATGCTCGTGATTATTTCAATCATATTTTATCTTTTTTTTTCCTTCAATAAAGAAGACATTATTTACTAATTCTTTTGTCCTAAAATTCATCAATAAAATGG